>OU862883.1:32567921-32613451 GCA_917880725.1 Selenia dentaria | reverse complement strand
TTATTTAAAATATATTATTAGACTCGTGCAAAATGTTTTAGGTAAGGAAATGATAGAGCTTATAAAATTAAATATTTAATTATCTTGTCGCTTCTAGAATATAACTTACCTAAACTAGAGATCAAGAATAATAAAATTAAAAAAAAACCTATGGGTTTGTAAACTATGGTTATGGCTAAACTAGATATGTCGAAAACATCGAAATGAATTAAATTATTAAAAATTTATGCACAGTAATTTTCTTAATAAGCATGAAAATAGATTATGTGAATAGAATTAATATAAAAGCACATTGGGCCCATATCAGGATCTTTATAGGATGGCATGCTCCAATTTTGTGGCTAGGCGTGGATTAAGCGGGCGAGGAGAATAAGATACCACATGTACAATGAGTATGCTTTTATTACGTCACACTGAGATTTATTTTTACAGCACGTAGTTATTAGAGATCAACTTGAATTAACTTTGGGACAAGATATTCCACTGAGTAGCAAACGCAGCCACGACCAAACGCTAAGTCATATACCAAAATATATACATACTAGGAAAGTGAGCTCCTCCGAGCCTCCGAGCGTATCCGCACGCTCACCCCAACCCTCTGTCGGGCGATGACTCAGTACTCAACGGTAATTGGATCTCAACGACCGACCGACCGACCAATCAGCAAACAGCGCACGCTACCAGCATTATATCAGAGATGGCGCCACTTTGCATCTCTAGTCCACCAAAACTAAACTAGGTGGCGCTTGACTAAATAATAATATCGGTTAAAGCTATGCGCCGACAGATAAAACAGAAATACATAAGATTCGTACAATTTTAATCAATGAAGAAAAGTAGAAGTAGTATATAACTTAAGCAACATTTCTTTTGCTTTGGTTGCATATAGCCTTTCTTTGATTACGTCTATATTCAAAACACCAGCCTGTAGCAATTGCAAAACATCCCGGTTGCTAATTTTGCATCCGAGTATACCTATAAATTGCCGCCATACACGAGCATCCCGTAATTGCTTGACTGCACCTTAATAACTATCACAGTTGTTGGGTTTGTTGTCTATCCAATTGGTAGTTAGATACCTATTCATCTACCTACTACACATACATAGCGCTGGTAGCATGGCCAAATAAAAACGTATTAAAATTTGTATTCCGTGGGTTTGTTGTCTATCCAATTGGTAGTTAGATACCTATTCATCTACCTACTACACATACATAGCGCTGGTAGCATGGCCAAATAAAAACGTATTAAAATTTGTATTCCGGGCAGAGTAAACCAGAGTGAGCAAATTAAAAAATGGCGACAAATACAAAATTAAGTATACCATCTCCACCAAGAACTCCGTTCAAATCCGTTTAGCCGTTTTTGCGTGATTGAGTTACAAACATCCACACATCTAAACTTTCACATATATAGTAGATTAAGTGTGTTATATGTGATCAGCAGTTGAACCTCATAGCTCAAAATGAACAATAAGTATGACGATATACTCTGGAAATATGGAAAGTAGAAGAACTAGACCTTAGAAACAACGGTCTCTCTTGATTCATGAACGCATAAGCAGGAATAAATAAGTCTCTCAGTACTTCTAGTTTTAGTCCCATTGTAATGTCGAGTCTATGTTAATGACCAGGAAAGCTTTTTAAATTTCAAGGCCATCAAGCATTCCGTTTGACTGTAACCATGGAAGAATCCTTAGTTCTAAGTGTGGCACAGTAGGCAAAAGATAACTGACAAGAAAATTATTAGCATATTATTATATATTATATATGGGACATATATTATATGAGACAATATTATGGGGCAACATTCACACACAAGGTCTTTAGGTCCCAAACTAGGCAGAGCCTGTACTAATGGTAACCTGACTGATATACATACGTATATGCGTATACACACCCAGACGCAGCCTGTTTCCAGTAGGGGTATTATGTATCTCAGTTGCTAACAAATAGTGATAGAAATCAAAAAAAAATGGCGGCACTATGTCACTTTTGTCAGCTCTAGTCTTCAATTAGTCTATAACATCATAACGGCGACAGAGAGCGGACGTGCTTTAACGTGATTGATCGAATTATTTTATTAAAATGGATAGGAATGTATGCAGTGGGTGTAGTGCAGTTATTTACGATATTTTATTCATGGAGTGTTCGGAAGAAAGATGCAAAAAGTTATATCATCTGAAGTGCCTAAACATACCAAAGGAGAAGTTCGAAGCGTTGACGCAAGAATACAAAGCAAATTGAGTGTGTCCAGAATGTATACGGGTAATCCCGAAGCCCGGCAACACTAATACACCAGTCCGTGGCAATCCTGTGTTAAACAAAACGTTCACACCATTATCTCACGTGAATGTAAATCGCGGTAGTCAGAATGAAGACCTCTCTATTATTATGGACACTGAGTGTAAAGTTCTTAAAGAACTGCAGGAATTAAGAACGGAGATGAAAATATGTATGGCCGAGCAAGCCAAGAAATATGAGTTACTTCATAACCAGTTCAAGAAGACGGAAACTGAATTACGAGAGATTCGAAAAAAAATGACGGTAGATGGAGAAAACGACGAAAAAGTGCAGTTGTTACAAGCTGAAGTTAAACTGTTAAGAGAGAAAAACGAACAGTTGGAGGCTGAACAAACAGCCAAGACACGAAATAGCAAGATAACCACGGGAAAAGATAAGAATGTTTCTAAAAGTTATGCATCAGTGGTGGTACCTACCCTCCACAAAAATCAAGAGCGTTGTGGGGCCACGAAACTCGAGACTTTACAGACAGAACAAAATACTAATAAAGTGAATAATATGATGAGTCAAAAGCTTATTACGGAAGAAGGCGGGAAAGCCAGGGAAAAAATACCTACCATGGAAAATTTTACAGGACATAAGAAAGTTCTGGAATCGGAAGGAGATTGGGCAGTTATAAACAGCAAGAAGAAAATATATCCAATTACGGGAGTGCAAAAAGGCGGCCTCGGAGACGGGACTGGGATAGAAATACAAGGGACCGAGCGCAAAAAATACTTGCATGTTTGGCGACTGCGCAAAGAGACCACAGCAGAACAAATGGAGAGTTATACTAAAAAGTTATTTACCGACAATAATATCTCACTAAAGGTAGTCAAAATAAATCACAAGACGGAAAGAGACTATGCGTCTTTTATTATAAGCGTACCAGAAAGTAAATATGAAGATCTGTCTAACCCTCAAAATTGGCCCGTTAACGTAGAATTCTGTGAATGGGTGTGGTTTCGAAAATCGGGTGGGTTCGGAACGTCAAACCCACCCAAAGTTAGGCAAAAACACGAGTAACTATACAGAAATTCTGATTTATTATCAGAATGTGCGAGGGCTCAGGACTAAACTTGATACATTTTATTTAGGGGTGGAAACATCTAACGCAGACCTGATAGCCGTGACGGAAACAGGATTTAATGAATCTGTCCACGACGCAGAAATAGTTCCACCAAATTACACAATATTTCGATGCGACAGAGCAGATGGAAGAAAGCAGGGCGGTGCGAGTTTAGTGGCCACACCGCCCTTAGAGCTAAGACACATACCGGCTTTGACAGAGGTAAACATTGACGACAATTGTTTCGAACTTATTATCAATGCTGTTTACCTTTGTAATAGATTTCTGTTTTTGATAATTGTAGTATATATACCACCAAGAAGCATAGAAAACGAATATATGTTATTATTTAAGCTTATTGAAGAACATTGTAATAATTATAAGGAAGTTATTGTTTTAGGAGATTTTAACTTGTATTCTTGTTCTAAAAATGTAAATAGTAATTATTTTGAATATTTTTTAACTTACTGTGGATTCAATCAGTGTAACAAGGTAAACAATTGCAATAATAGGCAATTAGATTTAATTTTAAGTACATTTCCGGACAGTGACAGTGTGCGAGTGGCAGAGATGCCACTCGTGTCGGTGGACGATTATCACCCGGCGCTCGAGGTGTCGGTGCGGCTCTCGCGACGGCGCGATCTCGCACAGCGCGGTCCCGCCGACGCGGCCGCCGCGACCGGCTCATACATACCTGGATTGACTATACCAAACTACAATTATAAAAAGGTGAACTTCCCGTTATTGTATAGTTTGATAGCGACACTAGACTGGACTCCGATTTATGAGTTAGGCTTGGAAAATAGTTTAATTTTTTTTTACAATAATTTGTACGACATTATTGACTATTGTGTTCCGAGAAAACGAAATGGGTCGAACTCTCAGCACGTTTACCCAGAGTGGTATACGGCAGATATAATAAAAGACATTAAACTAAAATCGCGATTGCACAAACAATATAAATCAAGTGGAACGGACATTGACTATAAAGAGTTTTCCGCATGTAGGGCCAGAGTTAAAACAAATACATCTTTGGCAGAGAAGCAATATAAGCTGTATGTTCAAAGTCAGTTGCAGAGAGACCCGAAGTCCTTTTGGGATTATGCAAACTCGAAAAGAGGATGCAGAACTCCGAAAAAGTTCGTAAAGGATGGAAAGCTAATGACTGAGGGAGAATGTGCTGAGGAATTTGCTAAATATTTTCATTCGGTTTATAGCTCGGAGACAGCGCAACTGGATGTAAGTAAGGCGATTGCCGAAGCAGGAGGCGAAAACGTAACAGCACACATACATCTGGATGGTCTTCAGTTCCAAGAGGTCCTCGATGCGATTAAAAAACTTAAGCCGAAGAAATCAGCAGGTCCAGATGGAATACCGCCCTATATCTTCAGAGATTGTAGACAAGTTATAGCCAAGCCGCTCCACCACATATTCAACCTTTGTCTGAAGCAAGCAGAATTTCCAGAAAGATGGAAAATCACCAGAGTTGTACCAGTACCGAAAGGGAAATCCTGTACAAAGGTAGATCAATACAGACCAGTCGCCATACTGTCAACTGCGGCGAAGGTGTTGGAGTCGGCTATTCATAAGAGCATATCATCTCAAGTGAGCCCTCAGCTCTCGGATGCTCAACATGGCTTTCGGACGGGAAGAAGCACCACCAGTAATTTACTCAGCCATATGACATATCTGTTGCCGGCAGTAGATGGTGGGGGGAAGACGGATCCTGCGTATTTTGACTTTAAAAAAGCGTTCGACCTAGTCGATAATGACGTCTTGTTGAAAGGTCTGAACCGTATTTGACCAGGTCAGGCGTATATCAAGGCAGTAATTTAGGCCCATTGCAGTTTATTTTAATGATCAATGACTTGCCATCAGCAGTGCAATATTCTAGATGCTTATTATTCGCCGACGACTTAAAGCTTTCTCTAGTCATTAATGAAGAGAGAGATTGTGCAAGACTGCAGGAGGATATAAACAGGGTTGTGGCTTGGAGTAAGGAAAACCATTTCCAATTTAATGTATCCAAATGCATGACAATTAGTTTCACAAGGGAGCGTAATCCCACACTACACACTTGCAACATAGACGGGGTACCGATGGTCAGAGTCAAAGAGGTGAGAGATTTGGGAGTTAATTTTAACCCAGAGTTGACTTTTCGGGACCACATTGTTAAAGTTTGTAAAAAATCCTTCAGAAATTTAGGGTTTATTCTCCGTACGGCTAAGGGTTTCACGAATATTGGAGCCGTGTCTGCCCTTTATAACGCTTTAGTGAGGAGCCATTTAGAATGCAATAGCGTCATTTGGTCACCAAATGAAACAACGTATGTCCTGATGGTAGAAAGGATACAGAATAAATTCGTTAGGTACCTATATTTAAAACAGTATGGGGTGTATCCTTTCTATCCATTGATGTATCCGACTCTGTTTGTATTGGGGATGGTGGGATATAATGAACTGAGGGTCAGAAGGGAACTAACACTCATTATTTATATATTTAAGATAATAAGAGGGAAGATTTATAATCCCGATATATTGTCGCAAGTAGGATTATGCGTGCCGGATGGATACGTGTGGCGGCGGCGACTGCCTCCTCTTCTGTGGGTGCCGCCCGCTAGAACTAAACTCCTGAAGGAGGCGCCTCTAACGCGTACGTTTCGCACATTAAATTTAATAGCGGAGCAAATAGATATATCGAGGGTATTCTGGGAGAACCAGATAAGTAGCGATTTTGTTATTTTGAGAAAAATAGATTTAAAGTTTTGGACGATCATTATGTCAATGACGAAGCATAATTACAATTTTTTTACTATTAGTACATAGATACATTATCTAAAACTGTCTTGATACAATAATTTATGCAATAATTGTCATAAAAAGTTTAAAAAAGGCGAATGTTGGCGTGAAGGTATTGCAGTTATTTTGTTTTACCTGAAATACGTAACTAAGCTGTAAATCTCTTAAACACACGTTAATCTTTACCTACTATATTAGGAACGGTTCACTGTCCCATATTAAATAAGTTGATGTTAAAATAAATTGAAATAATATTCAACTTAAGGCGGTAGAATATGTTTTTTCTCAGTTATCTGTTTCTACCTGTAAATGTTGTGGGAATTACTGCATTAAAGAAACAAATACGCGATATTTATTTTATTTATTGTAAGCTTTCTTCACTTTAAACAGTTTAATTCTGTAGAGAAATAGCACTTGAAAATATTATGCAGAAAAAAATACGAATATAGGAATTAAGGAGTTTCCTCGCACGACATCAGCTCATTCTCCTCTTCAGCCTCGACAGGAACACTAACCGTTATCAGATTTTTATACCAAGGCTCCAACTCTTCTGGTATTATGTTTTTTTTAACCAAATTTAGTAAATCCTGTTTTTTTGCTTCGGATATAGGTAATGATTCTTTATAATTTTTTTTTTACTCAGTTGGTAATTCATTTTGTTCCTTTCTTCTTGTTCGTATAGCTCTAGTTTTTCCTTCTTTACCGGTAACGTCAATGTAATTAAAAGTCTCACTCATTTCATAATTGAAGTAAATTCTTTTCTCCTTCTTTACAAACCTTAGTCGTTTGATTTTAAGCCACTGTACTTTATTTCCTTCCTGGTCCTTATCTTTGTTATGAATAATCTTAGAAGCCAGATCTTTTAGATCATAAAACTCATGGTATTTAAACTCTTTTGTTTTGTATGGCTCCTTGACTATCTTCTTCTGTTGAACAGTATGTATTTTCCTACGCCTTGCACGTTCGCATATTGAAATCCAGTCTTGCATTGAATATACTGATGTTTCTTTCTTTTGTGATTCAATAGCACTGTGCATAGAATCGGCCTCCATGGATGTATTTCCTGATTCTAAAAATTTTTGCTCTATAATCTGTAAGTGTTCAATATTCTGAACAGCCCACAAAAGAATTGCTGCCACATATTGGTTTCTATTTTGACCTGAGCAAGTGTCAGAAAAAAGGCTTATTTCAGTTACATTTGCTGGAATACATTTAGTTAAATAATGTAATAAAATCGTTCCAATTTCGCAGCTACCTTTTTTGCCGTTCAGTTCGGACCAGAGAAAACAGTATGCATTATTGGGCAGACTTGCTTCATAAACAGTGAGATTAAACACGCACAGCTTTCGAGAATAATACAACAGGCTTACTTTGCACTGAGGGATCTGAAGTACAGCCTGCAGATCAAATGAAACCGAAAGAAACTTAGGATCTTTGTTAGCTCTTTCTTTGTCTTTTTCCTTTTCCGCATTTCAAATATTTTTCCTCTGTAAATGCTCTTTATAATTTTCTTCTAATAATTCTTTTTTATCTTCGTCAGCCTTTTCATAATTTGTACAAATTGTACATTGATCTTTTTTCGGCACAAAGAAACTAAAATTGTATTCCGTAGCAAATACTCTTCGATAAGTGAGCTCTTCTGCTGCTTCTTGATTTTTTTCTTCGCACAACTCTTTGTACAATATGTACATTTTTCTTATATTAAGATCTGCGCTCAAATACTTTCTGTTAGTATCTTTTCTTGTATAGTGAGATTCCATACATGGGAATGATTCTATGTGGCGACGTATTCCTTCCAAGATCTCTGGTTTAGTTTTGTTAGCCGGCTCGTGCTTTCCTCTACTGTCAATTGCACCAAAAGCACCAATACTATTTCGTTTCTTTACAGCGTCAAAGATTACAGATGGCCCTATGTTAAGAGTTTTCGTAAAAAACTTTTGACATACTTGTACTTTTGCATCATTGATTGTAAAGTGGCATTTTTTTGTGTAAGCTCTATCACGTTTATTTTTCACAGCAAGTACTCTCTTAGGACGGAGTACTTCTAAATGGGAAAGAATGAAATTTTTTCTATTGACGAAATCAAGCTGCCAGTAATGTCGACATATTTCATTTCTAGCGTTTTTATCAAAGTTATCAGAACATTTGTACTTACAATCAGAACAGTTTATGTCCTTTGGGATCTTTGCTGGCCGCTCTTTAGAGCGAGACTTATAGGGCAAACCATGAGCTCTTCTTCTTTTTGCTACGTTGACTGCCCAACTTTCAGGATTAGATTTTCTCCACCTTTTCATAGGTTTAACTTTTTTCCACATATTAATTAAAATTTCCTGTAATATTGAATTAGCAATCTCTGACGACTCTTTTTGTTTTTTATTTTCTTCCTGTAGTAATTGAATATAATTTTTGTCTAACGAACCATTGACTCCATCATTATTTGGCTGTAAACCTTCTCCTAGTAAATCTTGAAGAGTAATTAAGACGTCACCATTATGATTCATGTCTTGTTTGGGAAGGGGAGGTAAATAGGTAGGATCTTCGTAATCAGATACATCGTCAAAATTAAATAAGCCTTCCATCTCCATTTCGATTTCGTCACTGATAATATATTCATTCTGTGGAAGTCTTGATACTGATTGACGACCTGAAAAAAAAATAGGCATTATAAATAACTAGATATTTTTATTAAATGGGAGATAAAAAATACGTTCACAGAGGGTAAAGTAAAAGTAATCTCTCGGCTCGTCTTTCTTACCGATACGTGACAATAGGTATGCGTGACTATAATTGAGGAGAGAATAATTTATATTATCGTAATATAGGTATGCACTTATACAGGGATTTGGGTACCTAAAACTGCATCCAAAACCACCGGAGGACGGGCAGCAGCGTCCTCTCGGTTAACAGTGGCGAGCATTCTGTGATTCCCAACCCGCCTGCCAAGCGTGGGGATCATGGCAAAGTCACCCTTCAAGAGGGAGGCTTTCGTCCAGCAGTGGACATCTTCTGGCTAATGATGTGACTTATGCAGTAATACATACCTGATTGACGTCTGGAAAATCCATCATTGTTCGTTTGATGAACATCAGCTGCTACAATAGTATGATGCAGAACTGGTTCGCTATCACTTTCAGAAGAAGAATGTTGCCCTAAAAACATAAACTAAGCATTAACTTAACGTCTAAACAACATTACAATCTTTTATTTTGAATGAAACAAAATTATAACCTCAAATTTAATTACGTATGTAAATAAAAATTACCTTGTGTTGCACTATTATTGATTATCAGCGATACAATCTTCTTTCCTCTAGAAACCATTTTACACAGATTCACATAATATAACAAAGTAATTATTCGAATTAAGTACTCGGTGAAATAAACACGTGCGCACGCGACGACTTTAAACTGACACTAAACAAAAATATTAGCAAGCAAAACATACTAAGTAAGCCTAAACTCTGGAGAAGAGGATCAAATTGCAATACTTGTAGCAAGCAAAACCAAACAAAATCGCTTATTCTGTTCTGCCTGTCGATAAAACAAAGAACACAGTTCGTTTTACTAATGAGAATCAAATAAGATTAGTTTCTAATAATTATTCTTTTTTACTTGTTAATACAAAACCCAAATTTCTATAAGTGCTTTTGTGAGTAAAGAAAATAAATTGTTGTATAACGTTTTCAATGTAAGAAAATTTTTATTTATCTTTTAAAGAGCCCATATCACCTTTTGCTTTTAAATTTATAGACAAAAAATGCTAGTTATTTTCTTTATCAGAGGAAAAAACCGTTGTTAAAGCTTCGGCAGCTATATGGTTTTACCAGATAAAAAAAGCGACGAAAACTAAGTATCCTATGTTTATAGCTAATTGTTTAATTTTTTTGCATTTATTTGGTTCTGCCAGAATACCCTCGATATTTGCCTCTACTCTGAATGAATTTACAAGAGTTACTTTATATATTTTGTGTTACCATATAAGATAATGTAAATAGTATTATATACATATAACTAAACTATCGCATTAGTATCTCACTGTAATGATAGATAATAAATAAATAAATAAATAAATAAAAAAAAATAAAAAATAAAAAAACTTACTCGTACTTATTTGCTTACTGGTAATGTCAAAACTGACTTAGAGCCGCCATTTTTCAATATTTCAATCAACATTTGTTAGCAACTGAGATACATAATAGCCCTGTGTATAAAACATGATATAGTTCATGCACACAAATATTTGACCGTCCGGGGATAGAACCCGCCTTCTGAACCTGCGGTTTAGAAGACAGGGATGTACCTACTGCGCCAACCAGCCAGTCAGAGATCAAATCAAATCACAAATAAATTTATTTTTATATTTATTTAACAAATATAAAAAAAAACCTAGGTATATTTCTAATATTAAAGCACTGTTTTCTTGAATGACCTACATATATACTAGGTATAGAATGTACAGGCAACAATAACCATTTTCTTGAAGCACTAGGGCGGTTTTACGAAGATGACTTCACAGTAGATACTTGTGTGACGAAGATAGCCGGAGCACTTTTAAAGATAACTGGGGAACGAGCCAGCTGAAGTACCATCTAAGCGATTGGATATAAAATTTAACCACGTAGGTATCTATCAGGTTTTCACTCAGTTAAACTTTTAGTATAAAGCCAAGAGTAAGTCCGTTAGAGTCCATTGCATTGTGTATGGGTAAGTAGAAACATCAATTAGATTCATCCACAACTTAAACCATTAGTTAAATCACGACTTAACAAAGTTTGAGCCGAAAAGATAAACACAACATAAATTCATTAGTTTTCGTAGCTGGTATGTACGTAAGTATGCCTTTATAGAAGGCATAACTCTCACACTAAATTATCTAAGCTACGAGCGCTTTCAAAACTTTTAATGGAGTCAATTTGGCCTCGCATTCAAAACAGCTAACGTATGCCGAGGTAGTCCAGGTAAGTGCGATTTATATAAACATTAGTGCTGCTCCGAGTCTTTTATGTGAGAGCTAACTTTTCTCACTGTATTTGTACACGCTGAAAGCTCAAAGAACTGTTTTTCGAAGAGTAAATTCGTACTGAGCAGAAACTCTGCTTTACACTTCCATTATTTTCGCTGAACCCCGGTAGTTTTGTTTTTCAGAGAACGGTCTTTTTGGTTTCAGAGGGCGGTATTTACGATACCCTCCCTCTATTTCGTATGCAATGACGCTGCTTGTAGCTGGCATTTGCTTCATACCTTTTCAGTTTCCGGAAAATTCGTTCAAGTGTAGCGCACACATAAGTACAATGGTACGAGTGGTTGCATGTTTTCAATCGAACTTAAAAAGAAAAAAAGACTTGAATTGGCCAGAGCGGGCAAGTTTGAAACTATGCCAGATAGTAGTTATAAAGTTTATCGTTTCTTGGAGGTAGTGGATGAAGCCTTTAAATGCTATTCTGAAAATATAAAACCATTTTCGCAACCCGCTTCCTAAGAATCTACCTAATTACATTTTGTAGTTTAATGTGGCTCTTTCTCATTCTGTTACATGTTAATCATCATTTGGTAAACGGTAGACATTAAATAATTTCTTCCGGCGCACCGTTGGATTATAAATCGTAAAGGGCAGAAAATCCGGACTTACCTACTCTGTGGAAGGCAACTTGTGCAGGAAACCTTTTTGATCGACACCACCACAGTGTCAATGTTCTGCTTCGAATCACTAGTGTGCAAACAGTAATATCATCATCATCATCATCTCAGCCGTAGGACGTCCACTGCTGAACATAGGCCTCCCCCATGATTTTCCAAAAGGACCGGTTGGAAGCGGCCTGCATCCAACGTCGTCCTGCGACCTTTCTCAGGTCGTCTGTCCACCGTGTCGGTGGACGACCTACGCTGCGCTTGCCGGTACGTGGTCTCCACTCCAGAACCTTTCGGCCCCATCGGCCATCTGTTCTGCGTGCTATGTGCCCTGCCCACTGCCACTTCAACTGGCTAATCTTCTGAGCTATGTCGGTGACTTTCGTTCTTCTACGGATCTCCTCATTTCTGATTCGATCACGTAGAGAAACCCCTAGCATAGCCCTCTCCATAGCTCGTTGTGCGACTTTGAGCTTATCTATGAGGCCCATAGTAAGAGACCACGTTTCAGTGCCATAAGTCATCACTGGTAACACACATTGGTCGAAGACTCTTGTCTTGAGGCACTGAGGTATTTTTGACGAGAAGACTTCGCGAAGTTTCCGGAACGCTGCCCAGCCGAGTTGGATTCGACGATTGACCTCTTTCTCGAAGTTAGACCTGCCTAGTTTGACTGTCTGTCCCAGGTAGATATACTCATCAACAACTTCGAGAACTGAGTTCCCAACTGATATTGGGGTAGGTACAACATGGGCATTAGACATAATTTTCGTCTTGTCCATGTTCATCTTAAGACCTACCCGTTGGGAAACTCGATGGAGGCCTTCGAGCATTGTACTGAGGTCTTGCATGGATTCTGCCATGACTACAATATCGTCGGCAAATCGAAGGTGAGTGATGTATTCGCCGTTAATATTGATGCCAAGTCCTTGCCATTCCAGAAGCTTGAAGGCGTCTTCCAATGTAGCGGTGAACAGTTTCGGAGATATAACGTCTCCCTGTCTCACGCCTCTTTGCAATGGAATTGCCTTCGAACTCTGCTCCTGTACTCGGACTGACATGTAGGCGTTTTTGTACAAACACTTCAGCACTTCAATATACCGATAGTCAATACGGCACCGCTGGAGAGACTCAAGCACTGCCCACGTCTCGATCGAATCAAAGGCTTTCTCATAGTCCACAAACGCTAGACAAAGAGGCAAGTTATACTCTTCGGTCTTCTGTATAACTTGCCGTAGCGTGTGGATGTGGTCTATGGTACTATAGCCTTTTCGGAAACCGGCTTGTTCCGGAGGCTGGAATTCATCAAACCTGCGACTGAGACGGTTCGTTATGACCTTCGAAAACAGCTTATAAACATGGCTCAAAAGCGAGATGGGTCTGTAATTTTTAAGTAAAGTGTTGTCACCTTTCTTGAAGAACAGCACCACCACGCTTTTGTTCCATGCTTCTGGCGTTGAACCTTCGAGTAAGACGGTATTAAAGAGCTTCTGAAGGACTTTAAGTACCGGTGTTCCACCCGCTTTCAGAAGCTCAGATGTGATACCGTCGTCACCAGGCGCCTTGTTGTTCTTAAGCTGTTTCAAGGCCATTCTAATCTCGTACAGGCTGATGTCCGGGATATCTTCGGTATAATGTCGGGTCAGCTTGGCTCTTGGGTCTTTGGCCGAGCTGCTAACAGGTTTAGCGACCGAGGTGTATAACTGTCCGTAGAAACTCTCGACCTCTCCTAACACTTCCGCTTTGGTCGACGCTACACTGCCGTCTCCTCTCTTCAGCTTCGTCAACTGGCTTTGCCCAATAGACATGTCTCTTGCAAACACTTTGGAGCCTTTTTTCCGCTCTATCGTCTCTTTAATACGGTTTGTATTAAAGATCCGAATGTCGTGTCGCAAGGACTTCCATATTCGTCTATTGAGCAGCCTATATGCTTCAGCATCATCCGAAGACTGCAGTTTCAATGAGCGTCGTTCAGCCATGAGGTTGAGGGTATCGTTGGAGAGTTTCTGTGGCCTATCTGTACGGTGGGGTTTAAAGTACTTGGAACCCACTGTATGGACAGTTTCTACTAACCTGTTATTGATCTCGTCCACTGAAGCGATGTTCTCAAGGCAATCGAAGCGATTGGATAGCTCAAGTTGAAAGCTCTCGGGGTCTTGAATATGGGCACGAGTAGGTCGGAGCGTAGACTTCATCAGACGAGACCTCTCCAGTTTGACATTAATATTCACCGTGCCTCTTACCATTCGGTGATCACTACCGGTTTTAACCCTGTTGATCACGGAGACATCAGTGAATATTTGCCTTTTGGTGGTCATAATGAAGTCAATCTCATTTCTCGTGGAACCATCGGGACTCAGCCAGGTCCATTTCCTGTGAGGTGGCTTCTGAAAGAAAGAGTTCATCATAAAGAGTCCCTCTTTCTCCAGGAAGTCGGCCAACCTCTGTCCCCTACGGTTCCGTTGTCCATAGCCAAATTGCCCCACTTTCGACTCATCCTCGCTTCTCTTACCCAACTTCGCGTTGAAGTCCCCCATAACAACTAGAAAGTGCGTTTCAGAGGTATGTATGGCCCGACTAATGTCCTCATACATATCCTCCACCTCATCATCCGGGTGCGACTTCGTCGGTGCGTATACCTGAATAACCTTCAGCGAATATCGTTTGGATACTCTGAGTATTAGGTATACGACCCTATTGGAAACGCTATCGATCTTAACTATGTTGTTAGTAAGGGACTTGTGGACGAGAAACCCGACACCACCTTGGGACTGTTGGTCGCCCTCCCGGTGGTAGAGTAGGTTACCTGATTTTAGGGTTATCGTGTCCTCACCCGCTCTACGGACTTCAGATAACCCCACAATGTCCCAGCGTAGCTTACTCATTTCTTCTTCCAGCTCATATATCTTCTCGTCTGTCCTCATCGTGCGTATGTTGTGTGTTACCAGGGCCAGTCGTCGTCGTTGGGGGTGGTAGCCGGGCGTCTGCCGGGGATTCTTAGCACCCCCTGCCCCACCGTTACCGTGGCCGCTACCGTAGCCAGGAATAGCGGGGCTGCCGGGGACTGGGGGCCTGGTTCTTTTTGTCCAATCCATTGAGGGGTTTTTGCCAATACTCGCCACGCTTGGCAGGCGGGTTGGCGAGCGCAGTTTCTGTGTGTTTGACTGGGAAGGTGCTGCTGCCCACCTTCTGATTTGTTATCCCTTAGCCGGCTTCTACGGCACCCACGGGTAGAGTTGGGGGGGTGCTATTCTAAGCCGGCACCGCCACGGCTCCGGCACCGCCACGGCTCCGGCACCGCCACGGCTATATATAACAGTAATATATATAATATATATATACTTTGTGGTAAGCATACGGAAGTTTATTATTATTCATACCGGCGTTACTCGTATCGTAACTCGTAGGTTACATTCCACTCCAATGCTATTCCATTTCTAAAAAAACCGCGAACTTGAAGGTTTTAAAACACAGTGAATTATATACATGGGGGAACTGAATGTAAATTAGTAGGTATGTACAGCCGTGCGATTCTGTAATGATTCGACGGGTTCGTCGACGAGTTCACCGATGTCAAATACTTTCTTCTCTACTATACTACTACTACTACTACTACTACAATTACTACTATACTAGTCTTCTCATCTCTTCATTTGTTTCACGGATGTTGTGAATGATGCAACGATGTTTGCTCTTAGAGAATTGCACGGCAGGAAGACATAAAAAACAATGTTTTGTTGGACTTTACAGCCGTGGTGTTTGTTATAAGCTTACTATTCTTATTGTATTACTTTTCAGTTATAGGAGTGTAACTCAAAAACCGCTTCACCGAATTTGACGAAATACAAATAGCACCAACTCAGGAGTATGTGTACTCTTTCAAATGAAATCGAAATTCAAATGAGAATTTTGAGAATCAGTCCACAAATGGGGGAGAAATCGGTGAACATACAATAAAAAACATACATTCGTACGCATAACCTCCTCCTTTTTTGAAGTCGGTTCAAAAATATCAAAATATATTGTCTGAGTTTAGCTTTACCCTAAGCTGATTACTATTAACAGAAGGTAGAGTGCATCTAACTAGATAAAAAGTTATGTGCAGGTAAATAAGTAGGTACACGATTATTAAAATCCTTTTATTTAAATTTGCTGTAATCGAACCATGCTTACTGCATGTAGGTATTTTACTTCCTACTATTTTATCTTTTTACATTAATTCTATGGAGGATGGGTCGGCCCTTGGTGTGGGACGCAACGTGCGTAGACATCCTTGCGCAATCTCTTTTATGCCGCACCATTTCTTTGTCGCTGAGTAATCTTTTATTGATACCACCGGCCCCGGGGGAATGAATGAAGCAGCCGAGGACATCACAAAGCGTAACCATCGCGTAACATTTCAAAGACCTGTTTGGGCGTCTGGTCATGCAATACGTGACCAAAGTGCTGATCTATATCTTGCTCAAAGTAGGTATTGCCATAGAACGTGGCAATTCTGCCAGCATTTTGGGAACATTGCCCACCGGAGCGATTTAATCTAGATTATTTTACTTTTAGATCACTATTGTTTTTTAATGTTTGTTATATTAAATAAATGGCAAACATATTTTACTACCGTTAAAAAGATTTTTTTTTCAATCCAATATCTATTTTACGAAATCCTACAAAATCATAAACCTAGCTGACCGAAGAAATTATAATGGACACTCACCCGAACTGATACTAGCTTTTCGCTCGAAATTAAATCTTGAAAGAACACTTATTTTTATTATACCTGTCCAATCCTTGATTGTAATTTCTGAATGTTGTCTCCGCTCAGGGCCATCTAGAACCGACGTAGTTTGTCCTGGTTTGATGGTCCATTGAAGCGAGCTAGTCGTGTATTTGCACTCACATAGTTACTGACGTAGTATGATCGTCATGCATCTGGGGGCCGAAACGAATGAATGGGTTTCAATGTTTGAATACTATTTCGCCCGGGGCCACAAAATGTAAACCTTGTAAAAAAGTTTTGGAAAAATAAAATTTTGTTGAAATAAATCGGGATATTGCAATGCGGTTCAGCGGCTGATATAGAGACCATCTTTATCCTACAAAAACGTGCTATTTGAGATATATACGAAATGGGTCCCCGCAAATCTTTGAGAAATTTATTGAAAGAAATCAATATATTAACATTGCCTTCCTTATATATATTTGCAAATATAATGTAGTATGTTCGTAAAAAAATACTTAGAAATAAGTTAAATAGTGATCATCATAATCATAATCAGCCTAATTTGTTCCTACTGCTGGGACTCGAGCCTTCCTCTCAGAGAGCGGAGTTGGGCCATAATCCACCTCGTGGTGTGCGGATTGGTGGATAGGTTAGTGAACAACCCATGTCGAAATTTTCAGGCCGCCTGAAGGCCCTCGACATAGCCTAACGACTGTTGTTCTGAAGACAAACCGCGACCGGCGGCTTTTAACGTGCCCTCCGAAGCACGGTAGCGCTCAGTTGAATAATGCCACTAGCGGTCACCCATCCATGTCCTGACTGCAGCAAGTGTTGCTTAACTTGTTAATCGGTTAAGATCGCTAAGTCGAGCTCCGCTACGAGCACTGAACAGTGTTCACCACCCTTTTAATACTATATAGGAATAAGAATAGTATAGCTGTACCTTTTTTTTTTTTTTTTTTGACTCGGGAAAATCCTTTATGGATACCACCCGGCTCCGGGGGGGGGCAGAGTGGTTATGTGGGAGTCCTCGCCTGAAGGGCCTTAACTCCCCCACGGGGGGGTATTAAGGAGGTTACCCACTAAAAACCCGGGATGAGCAGTCTGCCGCCTAGTCAGGGCGAAATGGGGTAGCGTTAGCAATCACCATCTCGCCTCAGCGGTTGGCCCGTCACCGGTGACGGGCCCCGGCCAATGGAGGGATGACCTGGCTCATTGGGGCCATCCCCCAGACGTGTGGGATCGTGCAAGCCAGTGGAGAATCCCCCGACTCTCCACCGGTGATCCGCACAGCACTAGGATAGAGCGAGAAGGCGCCCGAATCGCCTTCTCCTTCCCCCAGTTCGTCTACGCCGGAGCGGGTCGGAGAGGACGTCTTCCTCCCTCACCCGCTCCGCGGCCTCTTTCTGCACCATCACCGCCTCGCAGAAAGAGACCACCGCCTGCCACGCTCCGTCGCTGCCGAGCATAGCGTTAACCACGCTCGGCAGCGACAGGTCTGCGCCTATGACCGCTGTGAGGGCGCGCCGCATGGGACTTCATGCGGCGCACTCCTCCAGCGTGTGGAGCGCCGTGTCTTCTGGTGCTCCACACTCGTGACAGGCGGGGCCGCCTCGCGTCTTGCGATGTGATGCAGGTACTTGCCGAAACATCCGTGTCCGGAAAGCACCTGCACCAATCGGAAGGTGAGCGACCCGAATCGCCGCCCTACCCACCTCCGGAGGACCGGGCGAATGGCATCCACCGTCCTCTGTCCAGGGACCGGTGGAGCCAGGTCCTCCGTCCACCGCCCCAACAAGGCGGCCCGCGCCCGCCGTCGAAGGCGCGTCACCTCCTCCCACGCTGGAGGCTCCCCGCGGGATCTCCTCGCCGCCACGAAGTGGTACACCTCGGCGAGGATCTCCGCTTGGAGCTCCCAGGGGGGATCACCGGCCAACGCGCATCCCGCAGTCCAGGACACCGTCCGGTACCCGCGTATCGCCCTCGTCGCGATGACCCGCTGCGGACGACGCAGCAGGGCCTTATTGGCGCGACCGAGGGCGTCCACCCAGACAGGTGCCCCGTACAAGGCCATACTCCGGATCACTCCGGAGTACAGGCGACGACATGTGGCGCTCGGGCCGCCCACGTTGGGCAGCAGCCTCCCAAGGGCGGCTGCGGCGCCTATGACTTTTGGGGCCAGTTGAGTGAAGTGGGCCCCAAAAGTCCACCGCCCGTCCAGGATGAGACCCAGGTACCTCATTTGGGTCCCAACCCGGACCAGGACCCCGTCCAGGTCTATCCGCGTTCCTGGAGGGGGTCCCCCCCGAGGCCCATGGAACATTAGGGCCTCGGTCTTGGAGAGGGCGACCTCCAGCCCCAGGGCATTTATGCGGCCGACCACGAGTGTTGTGGCCACCGTGGCCCGCCGCACCGTCTCCCTGAGGTCCCTCCCCTTGACTACGACTAAGGTGTCATCCGCGTAGCACGCAACCCGCATACTTGCGGGAAACGTGCCGCGGAGCACCCAGTCATAGCCAATGTTCCACAGGAGCGGTCCCAACACCGATCCCTGTGGAACCCCGCAGGACACGCGACGTCGCCTCAGACCGTCGCTTCCCTCCACCAGGACCTCGCGGTCCTGGAGGTAGTCGGCCAACAGCCTACGCAGATACAGGGGCACTCCGTGATAGCGGAGCGCCTCCCGTATCGTTCCGTGCGGTAGGCTGTTGAAGGCGTTGGCAATGTCCAGCGAGACAGCCAACGCCTTTTCCCCCCCACCGACCGCGTCCTGCGTCCAACTCTTGATCCAGAGCAGGGCGTCTATCGTCGACCGCCCTGCTCTGAATCCGAACTGGGCCTCTGAAAGTCCAGGCCCAGTTCCCCCCAGGTGCCGGATGATACGGGAAGCTACTATTCTCTCCAGCAGCTTCGCCGTGTCATCCAGCAGCACGATTGGCCTGTATGCGGCGGGCGAGTCGGCGTCTCGCCCTTCCTTCCGCAACAGGCACAATCGCCCGTCCTTCCAGAGCTTCGGGAACTGACCCGACGTGAGGCACGCGTCGAATAGTTCCCGAAGCTGACCGCCCATCTTCCTGAGGGCGATCGTGAGGACCCGACCGGGAATCCCGTCTGGTCCCGGGGCAGTCTTCTTGCCTCTCAGGCGACACTCCAGCCTAGGGCCTTAGCCCGGCCGATGGCCAGCTTCAGCTCCTGTTTGGCTACCTTAACATTACCATACAGGAGCTGCTCGGCCGCCAGCTGCTCCGCCGGCAGCTGGTCGTCCCTCCGGCCGTGGCGGCGCCTCCTGCAGTGGTAGTAGAGGCGCCGCGTCTCCGAGCATCGCGCTCGGAGATCCTCAATCTCCGAGCACCACCAGTAAACCTGGCGGCGCTCAGGGTGGCGTCGGGACCTCGGCATGGCGGTGTCGCAGACGGCCGTCACCGCCTCCCGGAACTGGCCCGCCGCGACGTCCACCTCCGGGTTAGTATAGCTGTACCTAGGTTTAGACTTGCGAAGACCAATAAGTCGTTCCAAGGAAATTGTGTGCGTTTTGCAATAGCTCAAAGAGGGAAAATTCAAGTTGACTGTAAAAAATGTTTTAATAAAAAAGCATATTATAAAGTCCGACATTAAATAGAAGAAAAACATGCTTGGAATACTTCACTTCTGGCAAGTTGTCATTCTGCCACCCATAAAATGTAATATTAGTAGTACCTAAGTAGAAACATTGTTAAAATATATTATAATTACACATGCCGTGAGTACTAATTATAATTTAGTGAACAACCGCGAAAGTCGAAAACATTGTAGAAATACACATAAAAAGAATGGCCCCGAGTTTCTTTCCGCTTCTTCTCGATATATAGGCATTATATATTTTGGGACGCGGCGGTAGAGTCTTTGAAGAACATTGTAATGAATACAAGGTGACACAAGTTCGTCTTTGATGCCTAAATTGAATAAATGATTTTGACTTTTTGACTTTTGAATCCACTATGAGTTTGATAGGTACGTGACAAAGATTATATTGATAATATGAAAAGATGAACAATTACCATTAAAGTTAACAAAACGTGTTATATTGTTCTTCATTTTTTTGTTTCGTCTGTAGGATACGCTTTTAAAATATATATCCGACAACCATACTACCACCCTAAAACAAAACATGCATTTGGAAGGTTTAGTTTTAGGATGTATGGTTGATAATTATGATAATACGTCTAAAAAGGCTTGGTGGATTTTTTAAATACTGTAGGTATCATTGTTTGGCCTGTGTTTGCCACGCGCGTGACATATACAATTCACCCATTGATTTTTAATAAATTTTCCTGCCAAAAATATCAAATACGGTAGTCACCATCATAGATATGTAAATAGGGCAAATTCTGTGGACATCCTAATACTTCATTGTTATGACGCACGGGAACCGCAGGAGGGATGTTATATTTTCTATAAAAATCCAATTAATATATATAATAATAATTACAAAAGCCTATACCAAGAAGACCAATGCTTGAATATAAACAGTCTCGAAAATAAGATATTAAAGACACCATTCCAAAACTGTATGACATATAATGTGTTAACATATGTTACTTATACCTACATGTTTATTTTAACTGCGATAGCCCTAAGCAACTTCTCAGGAGAACAAGGGCTCGTGTGTGACGCCTTGGAGGTACTTAATTTGGCGGGTTTGCGCAAATTCAAAGGAGTTAAACTAACTTTTGTCGGCCTTACCATTTTTCCTTTGCGCAGTACTAAATAAAGTAATTTAAACGTAAACAGCGTTTAAAACAAAGGCTGTATTTGACTGGCTGCTTGCGCAGTTGGTAGCAAACCTGCCTTCTCTGCGCTGGTTCCGGGTTTGATCCACGGACAAATCAAACATTGATGTGCATGAACATGTCACCAAAAATCTGTATAGGTACCGAGGTATGTGGTCTTTTTAACAGAGCGGCACCAGATAGAATTTTTTTTCAGACATATTTGCATAGCTCCATAAACATAACTTACAATCCTTTATGTTAATCCAGCGCCTCATCTACCTCCATACAAAATTTCATCAAAATTGGCCCCGCCGTTTGAGCGTGAAAGAATAACAAACATCCACACATCCGTACATTAAGGTTAAGGTACCTTACTAAAAAACCACTACGAGACTGTTATGGGTGTATGGAAAAGTTTTTTATTAATATGAAAAGAAGAAAAATGTCCAATAAAGTAAACAAAACGTTTTATACTTATTGTGGTTGCAGTTGTACGAGTATGTAGGTCAATAAAAAAATAAACTTACTTCATTATATTGTTTCATTTGTAGGATAAGTTCGTGCTTATGTTTTTAGAGTGTATGTATACGTATGGTTCTTGGAATGATCCTACACCCTAAACGGCTTGATGGATTCTTAAAAATAAGGCAAGTATCATTGTTTGGTCACGTCTATATAATACAATTTACCTGTCAAAAAACCCAATACGGTAGACACCATATTACATTTCTTGTTAAACAAAACTTTACCGAAGTGCTTGAAATCAGCATATAAAATGTAAACACCCCTCCATAAATGTATGACACATAATGTTTAAAAATAAAAAAATAAAAGTATATACCCACTTAGTGTTTATTTCAATTTTAACCTAAGCAATTTCTCAGGAGAACAAGGGGGCTCGAAGGTGATGCCATTAATTTGACGGGCTTGCACAACTTCAAAAAAGTTAAACTACTATACTTATAATTGACTGGCCGGTTGGCGCAGTTGGTCAAATTGGTGAATGCAGTCATTAAAAGTTTTGTGAACTTTCAGCATCGTTCTCGATTTTTTTCTAATATCCGACATCTGAGCTTTTGCTATAACGTGTACGCAAAAATTTGTATAGGTATGTTGTTTGTTTCTAACAGAGCGGCACCAGATATTCAAATTTCTCGGGTACATTTGCATAGTTCCATAGCAAACACTGACATTGACCCATACATTGCAAACTTTGTAGCAGTAAATACGTTTGATAACAATGCAGACAACAAACACAGAAATGAACAGTGCAGATATCCAAGCAAACTGCTTCATTTGGTTAGCGATCGTAGCCGTAGGAACACTTTCAATCTGTAACGTAAGTGTGAGTATACATGGTAATTTCATGGTGAGAGAGCACTCCCTATCTCTTTGCACTTTTTCGATGTAACCAGTGAAATGTTACGAAGCTACCCAAAGCTACCGAGGTCCACTGAGTGCTCTGATCGAATTCTGTTCATATTTGATCTGCATTGGGTAGTTACGAATTCTACGATCGCGTAGTGGTAGGCGCCTACATTTGCGATTCTGTTTTAGATTCGACTCGTGTTTGTGATGGATTGGGAAAATGTGTGCTGGTTTTGGTAAACATTGGAACGTGCAACGAGTTAGTACGTATAACACTATGATTCGAACCTACCGGTCTTTATCAACTTCTAATTTTATTGATAGAGAAAGGAATTTGTCATATTTTGGGTCGTAGATTGTAATGTTGTATATTATACTAGCTCCCACCAGCGGCTTCGCACGCGTGGCCTCGCGGGATACGGTAATTACAGATTTTTAATTATCCCACGGGAATTCATTAATTTACCGGGATCAAAAGTATCCTTTATGTTGATCAGGGATATAAACTACCACCATACGGAATTTCATTTAAATCGGTCCAGTCGTTTCGGCGATTAGCCCTTACAAATAGACAGACAAACATACAGAGAAACAAACAATTGGAACTTATTTTTCACTCCTTACATCCCTTTGACTCGGTTTTTAGCATATTGTTCATTGTACAGAAATTTGACCTCCACAGTTTATAATATGTAGTATTTTTTTTACATCCCTCATTTTACGTTATCCCTGGCAAAAGTATTGAAAGCATGACTATTTGTTTTAAATTACATATCCAGTTATCAATTTTTATCACTGTAGCTCTAAAAATAAATAACTTTTGAAAAAAAAAAAAAATATCGCCTGTTTTACTCCCTTAAGTCAGCCCTGACAAAAGTATTGAAAGCATCACTATTTATTTTAAATTACCTATCCAGTTATCAATTTTCATCAATATAGCTCCAAAAACAAACAACTTTTGAAATAAAAAATATCTCCCATTTCACCCCCTTAGGTCAATAAATATTGAAATCATCACTTTAAACTGTCCAAATGACAATTTTCACCACTGTATGTTCGAAAATAAAAAAAAAACTATATACTTTCACCCGTCCATTTCACAGTCTTAAACCACCACTATCCAAAAAAAATTGTCCAACATTTTTTATTTTGAATGAACTATCCGAATATAAATTTTCACAACTATAAGTTCTAAAACAAAGAAGTTTCAAACAAACGTTTTCACCCCTTTTGACCCCCTTAGGGGTAGAATTTCAAAAACCTATTCTTAGTACACCTCTACGCATCAAGGACAATACATCTCCCCTAAATTTCAAGTATCTACGATCAGTAGTTTAGGCTGAGCGTTGTCTGTCAGTCAGTCAGCCAGTCAGTCAGTCAGAACATCTTCTTTTATATATATATATATATATTTATAGTTTTTCCTTATTGCGATAATTGTAGTTGTTAGTTCGGTATAACATTACTCCCGTAGGCCACGCGACTGCAAACTCTATCTGATATAGAATGGGTTAGCTACATCTATCTATATATATGCTACTAACTAACTGCTAACTATAAACATTAACTTATGACTACTTACTTGCCTACGTTTGAACGCTACTTACAACTTACTCGTACTACTTGTTAATTAACTGCCCGATTTCTTAACTGGCTACTGTACTTTTTCATGTGTAAATCGGGCTTTACGTGTTGTTTCTAAGAAAATACCTAATACGATTCAGAAATATTTGTTAATAATTTTATATATTTCTTTTAGACAATTATAACAATTAATGATGGATGAAGCCCACAAGTGTATTACTCGTAGAAGGGACTAAAAATAAAAACAAAACCATGTACCGAATTATCATTGCAAACATCGACATCTCTGTTTTATTTCTTTCTAGACCCAAAGAGCAGAGAAACGATGTAGTACAAAATTGAAAATAAACTTTAATAAAAGCTTGTAAAATGGCGATAGGAAAAAATTTGAAAACTTGCCGCGGACTGGAAGCCCGAAAGTAATTCAAACAAAGTAGATAAAAGTTGCGGCGCTAAGGAAACGATTAAAAGGAAAAAATTAGCATTCTTTCAAATTAATTACCTCCATAATAAAAGTTTTTATGAGAAGGTATGGGAGTATAATCCGAATATTTCGCAAACTTTTCGATGATATTCTTTGAATTGTATTGTTTATTACATTTTTTAAACAAGTACTTAAGTATTTACGTACCTCGCTTATTATATTTGATGCTAGCCGTATTTGACCACATACTTAATTAGTGGCTTAGGCGAATTAATGACCCAGGGGATCCTTGCGGACAACAATCCTTTTGAGGCGAACCAAGTAGACGGCAGGAATTCTCTTAGCTTGATGATTCGTGCTGATGCAGTCGTTCAACTGACTGCTCAAGAACATAATAGTGGCTGAATAAGGAGCACACAGTTAGGTGCTTAGATTTCTGTTTAGCGGGCTGTAAAAAGAGTTAATTTTATCTTGACTGAAAACTTAAGACGGAGATAGGATTCGAACCCGCAACCGCTTGATCAACGAATGCCCTGCAAAATGCATCGCTTCCACAAAGTAATTCAAAAAAAAAAATAGAGAAATTGTTGAAGGTTAAATTTCTTATAAGTTTTCTACCCGGAATATCTAACAGGAACATTTTAATGAGATTCCGGTGCAAAATAGTACATTATTCAACAAGTGCGCGAAGTTGTTGATTACATTCGAGACGGGTTTTAGCCTAAATGGAGTAGAGATTGTAATAAACAACGCGCACGAGTTTTATACGACGTTTTTCAACACACTTACACTTAAACTTCAGTTCATAGTATTTTTTATTTATAAAAACAATTATTAAAAGTACAATTGGTAAAATTATAGGTTAACGCTTTGCTATTAAAACATCATTATTTTGCTCTTGGGTGACTTGAGTAAATATTGGAGATTGCGGATTGTACTTGTAGGGAGTAAGAAAAAGTGTTTTATCATTATGATAAGTAGCAGATACTAAATCGGTCTTAACATCGAAGGAGGTTGAAGGAAGCGGTTCTGGACATATTGTTTTTTGGTTTTGGTTCTAAATTGATATCCTGGGTTATCCTGGCGCTTATGTTGGCTTTATTTTGTATAGAGTCTTCTTTATACAGCTCTGCCACTGCATTGGAGCGCCACCCACCATGGCGCTTTAATGTAAGCAAATCAGCTCTTGAATCAGCTAATAATGTTGCTGACGTTCGCTTAAAGCTATGTCCTGTATATGATTCTGCATCAGGTAAACCTAGAAACTATGCGATTTCTTTCGGCATGGCACCAAATTATATATTCCAATGCATTGACTTGTTTATTTACCTTTTTGATAGTTTTGTAAAATCTGTCGCTCTTTTCTGTGTCAAAATCTGTCTCATTTTCACACTCGTGCGGGAACAAAAAGTAAAAAGCATGCGTTTGAAATACGCTGCATTTTGATTCTAATTACCGTTCGATAAGAATCACTTTTCTAGTAGGTGTGTTGAAAATAAATTTTATATCACATTTATTCGAAAAGGGCAAGTATGATGGTCGTAAACAAAATAGCTATTTAATCCTAGGGAATTTGGAATGTGGATACAGTAAGTAAATGTCGCAATCAGCAAAGAAATCAATCACTAACATTGTATGAACGCATGTGCGTGGTTTCTTTACTACCTGGTACCAAGGTAGTAAAGAAACAACGTACCGAAAAATTAAGTTTGTGTGGAAATAAAACTGCAAATTTTTATTTCCACACAAACTCATAACTTTCGACTGGGTGAACCGATTCTCAATTTTCTTTTGTTTGAAAGCTGGTTGTTCCTGTATGGTCCCATTTAAATTTCATCAAACTTCGTTCAGTAGTTTTTGAGATACACTCCAATAGCTGAATAGAATGGAAGTCGGTATACATTTTTTGAAATTGTATTTGTTATTTTTTTTTCTAATACATCGTAGAAGGTTCTCACACTAAAAAAAACTAGAAAAGACGGGAGCTTATTACACGAACGAAGACGCGGGCAGGTGCTAGTACTAGAAAAAAAAAGGAGCAATAATGGATGTTTGTTACATATTCATGAAATATGGTATGTACATAGATAAGACGCTGGAGTAACATATACCTAGGATACTTTTATTATCGTCATCATCCATCAACACGTGGGAGAAACCGCGGGGCGCAGCTAGTTTCTATAAATAACGGGAGAGGCATAAAGTTTTAAGGCTGAGATGCTAATGATCATCATCTCTATGGTTGTCTGGAAGAGATCGCTCTGAGCTGCAAGACTGCCCATTGTGACACTTAATTAATAAAAAAAAACTCATTTTTGTGTAAGGTGTTTTGACTGTATTTTCGTTTTTCTTTGTTTCTTTTACTGCGGTCTTGTACTATAAAGTTCAAATCTATTTATATTTCAATTATAGTAGGAAATTCCGTTGATATCTTATTTTTTCATATCTACAGATTAGCATCTCCCAAAAACTAGTTTGAATATACCGACCGCTTAGTTTTGGAGCAGGACCCGGGACTATTAATTCCCCATTAGTTTCTTTCGCCTTCCGGATCGAGGTTTTGCATTGCCATCGATAGCTCGTTACGTCGCAGTTGTAGGGTTTTCGCTACTTTTGTTCCAATTTGTTTGGTGGCGTCAGGCTTTGTTTTACATATTGGGACATAACTATGTGTTAAAAGAAATTGTGGCTACTGTTTTGTATTAAAATAATCAATCCTAATTTAAGGAGAGAAGTATGTCAGTCTCGCCACTTAATTGCATTCAAAGTTCCGGATGCCACTGCAATTATCATGGGCAGTCGTAGAGCTTGCCATCAGGCGTACAACTTTCCTAACTTTTCATTTATAAAGAAGAAGTGAAAAAATTTAAACCTCGTTTGAGTAAATCTTCTTTGAGCAATAAATTGCTAACTAGTTAGTGTTAGCAATTTATTGCTCAAAGAAGAGTTAAAGCCGTTGAGGTTAAAGCCGACACTGAATGAATACTAAAGTATCTTCTTTTTGCCGACTCTGTATTAGCTTTGCTCGATCCAGACATAACAAGTTGGTCGCTGTTTAGCTTTTCTTTAATTTTATTTGTATTTCTCACATGCCCCTCTATTTCGTGTTTTTTTACACTATACACTTTTCTCACAGTCGGACATTTAGATTCCTGTAATCAATGTGTAATCAATGTTTGTAATGTAATGTGTAATAACAATTATTAGAGTTTTCAAAAATTAATGATTTTGAAAAGCAATCGATCTTTACGAATGATAAGTCTTGATTTATAACACCTACGTTTATAAAACTTAATCCTATAAGCAATATATACGCATATTGCAAAGTAATTCTTTACAATTTATATACAGTTTACGGGACAATGAAACAGGTGCAACAAAGCAAAAATCCTCATGTCGGGTTTGCAATTTGTGTCAAAATCTTGTGCCGAAACCATTGCGAATGTTGCAATACAAACAGCATGTCCTAGTGCAAACGAGGCTTTAATATAATACTTTTAAGTCAAGCCGTTTCATAGAGTTATAAGATATACATATAGATAACTCGTGTATCTGCATATGTAGTGTAAAAAAAGGTAAAATGTAGTGTCAAAAATGGTTGCGTGACCTTCAGGACTACCATGGGTACATACACAACCAGGGCTTATTAAGTTTTATCTAATTAGTCGCACTATGACTATTAGCCGTGAAGTGGTGAATGGTTCATGATTATGAAAAATATGTCTTTTTTTTACTTTCATGACCAGTTATCGATTCCAAACCACCCTGTTCAATATTGTGCACTAATTAACAAATACCTTATATAGTACCTACATATCAGATTGTATTTTTTTCTTACTTAAAACTAGTTTATTTTACAATTTAACTTTTAGTATATTTATAAATAACTAACGCGGACAGTCGCCGCGACTTCGCTCGCGTAGTAGACTCGGCCTTCAGCCTCGTTATAACCTCCCATCTTTTCTTATTTTTTTAATGGGAGTACCATCCACATAGTACTAGAAAACATTTAAAAAAAGATGAATGAAATTGGTAAAGCCATTCTCAAGTTATAGCGTGACCAGGAACAGCCATGGGTACATACACAACCAGGGCTAATTAAGGTGGTTAATTGGGTTGGGTGGTTGGGGCTTACCCCAAAATTTTATTTATATGAAGGTCTTATATTTATAAATGTACAGACTCAAATATCTTTATTTGAGTTAATTATTACACGTAGTAGTAGGTAATGTTACAATGGGTGTAAGGGGGTGAAATTTAATAAAAAAAAAGCGAATACTTAATATTTATTCCAGGATAACAATTGTTTATCTTGAAATTTATAGAGAGAAAAATTCACATCCTCGGAGGGGGTTCGAACCCGCGTCTTCTGACTATCAGTGTCAGACACCATACCCAACTAGTTTGAGTTACTACTTGTTGGCGTTAGTGCTTTAAAAAAGTAATACCTACTATAACGGTACTATCATACCCTTCACGCCTACAGTAAAAAATTTGGGCATAATTATGACTCCAATCTTTGCTGGTCTGAGCACATTAAAAAAATTTCACGTAAATTCTACGCTAATTTCATTCTATTATCAGGCTCAAAAATTTTATCCCCATTAAAACTAAGATCTCGTTGGTTAATGCTCTTCTTCTACCTATTATCGACTATGCAGATGTCTCTTTTGTCAACGTTAACGCTGACCTTCTAAACAAGTTGAATCGTCTTTTAAATACGTGCATTAAATTCATTTTTGGTCTTCGGAAGTTTCGGCTTTCCGCGCGAAACTTCAGTGGCTGCCAATACATAAGCGAAGAAATGTAAGGATTATCTGCCTATTGTACTCAGTGTTGAATTATCGTAACACCCCTACGTACCTCAAAGATATTTTCCAATATTTCATGGATTCTTACGAGCGAGAACTTCGATCATCCTCCAACTTGCAACTCTCTATTCCTCATCACCGTACGTCGTTTTTAGATTATTCTTTTTCTGTTGTTGACGTCAAGTTGTGGAATTCATTACCCATGGATCTTAAAAGGTCGATCTCAAAGGATGCGTTTAAGAGAAAAGTTCGCCTATTTTACATTAGAAAAGTTCATCCACAGATCCCATGTTCCTGATCTATCCCACTAATGTAAACACTACTTGATTAATAATTTCACCATTTTGTCTGTTATGTATATTAAATAATAATATGTCTTATAGATCTTATAGATAAATGTAATGATTTACTGCTGTTACTCTCTATATGTTTTACATATTGTTATTTCATTATTGGTTCTATACAAATGTTTATAATATTTAATATATTTTTAATATCTCTCTACAAATATATTATTTTACTGCACCGATACAATTTTTCTTACACCTCCAGGATGACTGGTAGAAAATGCTACTTAGCATTAAGTCCTCCTTGTACATTTGTTTTGTGCTAAAGAATAAATAAATACATAAAAATTATAAGGGATTGCGAAGTCAATACGAAGTACTCGTATTATAAGTATTATTAAAAGTATTTCTATTAATACTTCTTTCGGTTGGATAGTGCTGTCAAGGCTGTTCAATAGATGTCGCTCCGTCCCGCAAGATGGTTAAATCAGATAGAGAGTTAAAATTCGATGCTCAGAACTTGAGCCTCGCTGGCCTAGTTGGTCATGGCGTCTGACATGGATAGTCAGAAGACGCGGGTTCGAATTCCGCCCGAGGATGTGAATTTTTCTCTGTGTGGTGTTAGTGCTTTAAAATGTAATACTGTACAAATATCTATTGTCTGGTTCAGAGACAGCTGAAGGATTAAGAAGAATACTGTAATTTTTATTATAGTAAAGTTTTAATAAATAGGTACAGTAATCATGTATGTATTGTATATCATGTTTAGTATATTCTGTGAAATAAATAAATAAAACAGATATTGAATTGAATACCTAACTAACCGGAGTAGCCGCGTGACTGTTAGTCTATGCCTTTTTATACCGAAAATAAAATTGTAACCAATGAAGTGTCTGGACTTATAAGATAACTGTCTGACCCACAGCGGCTTTGATAATATGGTCTATGGAATATGAAACCACATAAATATATAATATTTATTTTCCAAGAAATCATTTACAGAGGAAACTTACAACCTACATGCTTTGATATTTTTTTTATAGAACACTACTTTTTTCCCAAGATAACGTAGGGACTAGGGACACTCGGCTTGAGGCCCGTGATGTCAAATCCTTATAATTGATGTCACTTTACCGCAAAACTAATATTAGAGGTTTTATAGATTTTTTAGTAAAATTTCCGACTATGCTATCTAAGGTGAAGGGGCGTGCGTATATAGGATATCTTCAGTATCAGAGTACGATTTGACAAGTAGCCATTTTTGAATAAATGATTTAGCTTTGGATGTGCGCTCATTTTCCATGTAGCGATATTTTCAAACTTTATTATATTCTCGAGGAAGGAGATAGGGTGACGATGGGCGTAAAGAAATTTCACGGTTGGTATGGGAACCTTAAAACCACTTTATTGCGCAGAGCTTTCATGATATAAATTATTTTTCTCATACGTCCACTAACTTCTTAATGTGATGTTTAAAAGTTAGTGTGCAGTTTATCTATATGCCCTATAAGTATTGTATGTGATCAACCTATACTATATAAATTGTTTATTGGAATACATTTCCAGTTATAACAAAAGGACTAAGATGAGATGCCGCAGGAGTGAATACGAATAAACTAATCACAATCGACAAAGTAGATTCCGTACTTCCATCGCTGAGGGCTTGCAGAGTTCATTTAAGTCCCAACTTGTTTATTTGTTGCAGTTTTGGCTAGGGTATCTGCCTTCCTATTTCCTGGGCATGAGCTATGGCCTTTTGTACATGTTACTAAAATCCTATATCTGTTTGTACTCTTTTCCTGGTTAATGACCTTCTGAGTGCATAGATGACCGCCGCACTTTCCAAGGTATATACAAGCTGTTCTTTCTCTTCAGAGATTATGGTACCCACCTCGTTCTGTATGATATGCTGCTTTTGCTGCTAACAGTAGGTCCATGGCCTCTGCTTGTGTTGGTGATGTGGTCTTATTCAAGGGCTTCCAATCTCGGATACCAAGTTCTTGCGAGAAATATCCACAACCAGCACCTGCTTTATTTTTAGCCCCGTCCGTGTACATGTTGTCTGTAGGTGAAAACCCATCCAAAGCAGTATTGTCCAATGGACACTCGCCGTAACGTATCCAAGAGAAAACGTATAGCCGACTCTACGCTGGTGTTCACATTGCGTAGTAAATTCTCATTAAAATGAAGTCTTGTCCAAACTACCATCTAGCTGAAAGTTATGTCCACTTAAATTCTTAAAAAAAAAAACAATATTATTTGATCCCTCCATAACTGACTAAATCTCAATACTGTTTACATTTTTATGTTCCGTTCACACAACAAACAACTTGGCAAAGCGTTGCATCGGACCATTTATTAGCTGTCATAAACTGTCGCTGCGGGTTTGCTCAGTTTCAATTAACGTTACATACTACGCATTAACTATTGGCTAAGCTGTGACCGTGGTGACATTACCACTTATTGTTAGCAGCTTCTACTTGTTCGGATGCTCTCGATATTAACAACGATAGACTTTATTTTGAGCTTGGACAAAGAACTTCGCTAATGGCTGTGATAAGCCAACAATGGCAGTTAACTATTGATTTTATTAAAGTATTTGCCTAGATTTATGATTTCACGAGTTTTAACGTGTAGTATTGATGGATTATTAACCGTTAAGTGTTCGTTATTGTGCACGAGTGAAGGCAATATGTACAGAATTACTTAAAAAACATTATTAACGATTACAAACCTTTAAGCATTCTAAATCCATTCAACTGTTCCACCGTGAAGAGTTAACCAACATACTCACTCCCTCGCGCGTCATTCGCTGTACAACTCACCGACTACCGCATTTATAATATTAATAATATTAGTATATGAAAAAGATGATTAACTTTCATAATTTATTTACGATTTAAACGTAATAGTGAGTTAGTCACTGAAGGTACCAAATATTCTACGTACGGCAAAGTTTGACGATGTAGAACACAACTAAAGAATCATATAGCGTCCACCTAAACATCCAGCAGCGCTAAATGTCATTGAGCCCAATTCTGAATTTTCAAACAGTAGATTTTTTGTGTCAGAATGTGTTTGATCGCACTATACATATACTTTCTAGTGATCCAGTAACGTCAACGTCATTGCATTTTACCGATAGGCATGAACAATCGTTGGAGCATAATTTTGTGACTCGTTCTCAAATTAATCTAGCAGAATATATTATGTGTCAAGTGGCGCGATGCGAGTTCAGTTTTAGCGTACAAACATTATTTCGATGCCGATGCTATGCAAATATTTAGATCAATGTTCATTCATGTTCATCATTGAACACTAGTATCCACCTGCGGTATAGTTGGGACGGCCTTGAAATAGCCTCTTTACCTGACTAGCTATAGATATTTATCACGTGAAATATTTGATTATATGATAATGAATATTTGCTTTAATTGCCAGGTCAAAAAACGCTTATTAGTGAATGTCGAACTCAATAACATGGTACATAAATTAACGCAATTGTAATTTATTAAAAAAATATATTTATACATACAAACTTATATTAGCTACATTGAAATAATAGACATAATGTTATAATGAAATTATAATTTTGCTTGATTAAAATAGACTTACATAATCAACCTATTATATTGCTACTGCTGAGATTCCTGCCGACGAATGCTGCTGAATTCCTGACGAGCCTTCCTCTCGGAAGGCTCGTCTCTGAGGAGAGAGGGGTGTCGGGCCAAAATTCACCGCGTGGACACAGTGCGGTTTTGGTGGATAGGCTTCTGGCTAACCCATGTCGAAGTTTGCAGGCCACCCAAAGGCCTTTGGCATAGCCTAACGACTGTTGCCCTAAAACAAACAACCGAGAAACACGGAAGAGCACAGTTGAATATTGGCCACTAGCGGTCACCCATCCAACTCGTAACGTGAACGCAGCAAGCGTTGCTTAACTTTGTTGATCGGCTTATATACCAAGTCAGGCTCCGCTGCTAGCAATTCCTTTTAACTGAAATAAACATATTAAATTATTCTACGTAACAATAAATAAAAAAAAAATCTATTGTTTATGGTATATATTGGATTATATTCTTTCCAAACTTAAAAACTCAAATAAAATTAATTACAATAAATTAACATTTCCACTTTTAGTATTTAGAACCCAATATAAAGCTTTAGATATATAAGCTTACAAATTATATACCTACTTGTCGATATCGACTAACCTTTCATGTCCATAATCATCGTGCACCAACGTTGGCTCTTTGCCATTTACCGGTTAAAACCTGTGGGGAACTGCGTTTCATTATTTAATTCAACAACCATAGTATTTGTACCAGAGCCAAAATAAATTGAGAGAATTCAATAAACGTTTGAAAAGCAGACACCATATTTTATCTCATTATTTTGATTAGCTTCGGAAAAGTACCCTTTTTACTACAAGTGTCACGATGTGTTTGCCATAATTTTAATTTAATTAATTAGGTACATGAATGTCTGATATATTTGAGCCGTAAGTACAAAATTAAATGACTAATTATGCATGAAGCCTTCTTAACCCTTACTATATCTACCGTGATAATTAAAACAAAAGATTTAGGAACGAAACTCACGTAAATTTACGTCTCTGGTACGCAATGGGTTAAAGGCCCGTAGACTCTTTAAAAAGCCTAAGATTGTCAACCGTCATTTCGATCTAGAGTCTCATGTTTGCGTTTAATCTTAGTGTTTGCTTTGCAGGATGACAATTAGAACATTCTATTAACTGTATCTTTATTTGTAAAATGCAGTGTGTATAATTAGAACCAATTACCCGGAGTGCCGTGGTGGTACCGGCTTCGAATTGTAACCCCCCTAACTTTTCCCGTGGGTGCCGTAAGAGGCGGCTAAGGGAATATCCGGGAAATGGGCAGCAGCATTTCTCGCAGTCTGCGTCAACATCCACTGCGATCACCAAGACGCCTGCCAAGCGTGGTGCATTAAGGCAAATGGTTTATTTGTTGTATTTGCCTTGGTTTAATGTTAATTGTCATGGGGGGGGGGGCATGACAATTAACATTAAACCACGGCCCCCAGTTCCCGGCAGCTCTGCTATCCGTGGCTACAGTAGCGGCCATTGTAACGGTGGAGCAGGGGGTGCGAAAAATCTCCGGCAGAGATCCGGCTACCAATCCCAAAAACGACCCCTGGCCCTGGCAACATACAATACACGCACGCTCAGGACCGACGAAAAGATGGTCGAATTGGAGGAAGAGATGCTCAAGTTACGCTGGGATGTCATGGGATTATCTGAAGTCCGAAGACAGGGACAGGACACGATAATTCTAAATTCCGGCAACTTGTTCTTCCACCGGGAGGGAGACCAACAATCCCAGGGCGGTGTCGGGTTCCTCGTCCGCAAGTCTCTCGTTAACAACGTAGTGAAAGTCGATAGTGTGTCGGCTAGGGTAGCGTTCCTTATACTCAGAATAACCTAATAAATTGAATTGAGTACCTCCTCCTTATTTTGGAAGTTGGTAGAAAAGACCTTTCAAATGTAAGGATACTACAATCACAATATATTTCATGTAAGCTTTTAGCACCAGCATTGCATTTTTGAGCAAACTCATCTAATTACGATACTTCATCATCATCATCATCATCTCAGCCGTAGGACGTCCACTGCTGAACATAGGCCTCCCCCTTGATTTTCCAAAAGGACCGGTTGGAAGCGGCCTGCATCCAACGTCGTCCTGCGACCTTCATCAGGTCGTCTGTCCACCGTGTCGGTGGACGACCTACGCTGCGCTTGCCGGTCCGTGGTCTCCACTCCAGAACCTTTCGGCCCCATCGACCATCTGTTCTGCGTGCTATGTGCCCTGCCCACTGCCACTTCAACTGGCTAATCTTCTGGATACGATACTTAGAAATCTGTAACTGGAAGTACTCGTAATATACTTTTTTTTTAATTAACGTCATATTCACTCATTTTTACTGATATATACGGGATTTTTCAATACGTAATTTATTTTTATTTACAAAACGTAATACTTGTCAGATTTATATATGGATATATACTCGTATTATAGCAAAGTGAAATTTATACCTATATATATCACTCTAAGACTGATAAAACCAATGTTTTCGAGTCTTAGAGTGAAAAACTCAAAAACCAATGTTTCTGAGTTTTTCACTCTAAGGTTTAAAAGGTTAAAGTAAACCAAGGTTTTCAACCAGTGTGTGTTGCCAGTGATGACTTATGGCACGGAGACGTAGATTCTAATGACTCTCTCGCCTCTCTGCTCGACCTAGCACTCGGCCGAGCACTCGTTAAAGTGTTTATACCAACCCAGCACTCGGCCGAGGACACTGACTCGCCACTGTACTCGTTAGGTGTAATCAACCCATTACTGTGGGCCTCATTAACAAGCTTTTAGTCGCTCAACGAGCAATGGAAAGGGTTAGCCTATGTCGAAGACCTACGGGCGGCCATAAAGCTTTGACATAGGTTGGCCACTAGCCTATCCACTAAGCCGTACTGGGTTCGCGTGGTAATATGGTCCAACTCCTCTTTCTGCGAGGCAGGCTAGAGTCCCAGCAGTGGGAACATACTGGTCTGATTATGTTTACCTTTACGCAAACTAAATAGGCGATAAGTCTGAGGTAACTGTCAGTACCTACTATAATAAGGGCAACATCCACACAAAGCCTTAAGTCCTTAAGTAGTTTTATTGTAAAGGTGGCATTTGGCCTCTCGTCTATAGAACAATAATACCATAGTAATGCCAGTAAGAGCGCAAACATTGTGTTAGGATGTGAAGGGCACTGCAGCAAGTGAAATTACTTTACGAAACAGGTTCAAAACTCTGGTACGGACTGGAGGACGTGGAGCGTTAGTGCCATGTAAGTCTTTAGTTTCTAAGCAAAAGCTGAAACGGGTTTGCACCGCAACTGACATGGGTACTCGTGATTCATACATCAGGCGCCGTCTCGCGGTAATAGTATAAAATGATATATTTTAGAACTATTCTGCCTAATAAATGTTTTCATTCAAAGCGAAATTTTAGTTTCTTTACGGACTCGCGTAAAGTTATAAGAGTAGGTATAAGTCGTCTAAGTTTCTTCTTTCGACATTATAAAGTATAAGTTAAGTAAGGGGTATCGATAGCGTTAAAAGCTGCGTTTAGATAAACTCTAACTTCTAAGAATGGATTAAAGTGTCCAGAGTAGAATAGGGGAGATTATAATCCGTGCTTCCTGATCATAAGCTACTCTAATTCCCCTCGTATGCAAAGTTGTCCAAGTAGTGTAAGTTTTATACCTTTCAAAGCGAGATTTAAAGTTAAGTTTAGTTTAATGCTCTTTACATTTTTTTTATCTCTTTCATGGACGGTACAAGCCTAAAGCACACCTGGTGTTAAGTGGTAACCTCTCCCTTTATCAGATGCAGATAACAGATTTGTCACAAGTGACGATCTGCACTGCGCCCGGATCCTGAGACATTAAGTTGGTTAGTCCCATATGTGCCTGTACTTTCGACGGTATCCATGCCTACCATTGAAACCAGAACACAGTAGTGCTTCACGGTAGATATACGCAGTAGGTACTTCCGCGGACGAAATCATTCACAAAGAGTTCTACACGGCTAATCACAATTGAGCGTCTTTCTAGAATATCGGCCTATATCTGTCAGATTTAGTATCTACTATCAGTGCGGTGGTACCCACTCAAGCAGACACAGAAGAGTTCTATCACCTAGGATGTCCCCTAATTCGCTCCATCCGGGGACCAAATTTAGTATTTAAATTAACGTGAATAAATGACTCCGGGTCATCATTATCAGCCGGAAGACGTCCACTGCTGAACATATGCCTCCCCCATAGAACGCCACTTGGACCGGCTACTCGCTTCCTGCATCCAGCGATTCCCCGCGGTTTTTATGAGGTCGTCGGTCCACCTAGCGGGGGGCCGGCCTACACTACGCCTTCCGGTGCGTGGTCGCCACTCGAGAACCTTTCTTCCCCATCGGTTATCAGTTCTGCGAGCGATGTGGCCTGTCCATTGCCACTTCAACTTGCTAATTTTGAGAGCTATGTCGGTGACCTTAGTTCTCCTACGGATCTCCTCATTTCGGATCTTATCGCGTAGGGAAACCCCAAGCATAGCCCTCTCCATTGCTCGTTGAGCGACTTCAAGTTTGTTAATGAGGCCCACAGTAAAGGACCACGTCTCAGTGCCATAAGTCATCACTGGCAACACACACTGGTTGAAAACCTTGGTTTTCAGGCTCTGAGGTATTGGGGACGAAAAGATGGATCGAAGCTTCCCAAACGCTGCCCATCCGAGCTGGATTCTTCGTGCGACCTCCTTGTCGAAGTTGGACCTACCTAATTGGACAGTCTGTCCCAGGTAGACGTACTCATCTACAACTTCGAGTGTATCGTTTCCAACAATTACCGGTATAGGTGGAACATGGACATTGGACATGATTTTCGTCTTATCCATGTTCATCTTAAGACCAACCTGTTGGGAAACTCTACTGAGGTCGTTGAGCATGGTGCCGATATCCTCGAGCGACTCCGCCATTATAACTATATCATCGGCAAAACGAAGGTTAGTGATGTATTCGCCATTAATGTTGATGCCACATCCTTTCCAGTCCAAAAGTTTGAAAACATCCTCCAATGCGTTAGTGAACAGTTTCGGAGAGATGACGTCTCCCTGTCTCACACCTCTCTGCAATGGAATTTGTTCCGTACTCTAGTCCTGTAATCGGACTGACATAGTGGCCTTGCTGTATAAACACTTCAACGCTTCGATATACCTATAGTCAATTTGGCATCGCTGCAAGGACTGTAGTATGGCCCACTTCTCGATAGAATCGAAGGCTTTCTCGTAATCCACAAACGCTATACACAGTGGCTGATTATACTCTTCGGTCTCCTGTACAATCTGCCGTAGTGTATGAATATGGTCTATGGTGCTAAAGCCTCTTCGGAAACCGGCTTGTTCGGGAGGCTGGAACTCATCAAACCTGCGTGCGAGACGGTTCGTGATGACTCTCGAAAACAGCTTGTACACGTGGCTCAAGAGCGATCATCATCATCTCAGCCGTAGGACGTCCACTGCTGAACATAGGCCTCCCCCATGATTTTCCAAAAGGACCGGTTGGAAGCGGCCTGCATCCAACGTCGTCCTGCGACCTTTCTCAGGTCGTCTGTCCACCGTGTCGGTGGACGACCTACGCTGCGCTTGCCGGTACGTGGTCTCCACTCCAGAACCTTTCGGCCCCATCGGCCATCTGTTCTGCGTGCTATGTGCCCTGCCCACTGCCACTTCAACTGGCTAATCTTCTGAGCTATGTCGGTGACTTTCGTTCTTCTACGGATCTCCTCATTTCTGATTCGATCACGTAGAGAAACCCCGAGCATAGCCCTCTCCATAGCTCGTTGTGCGACTTTGAGCTTATCTATGAGGCCCATAGTAAGAGACCACGTTTCAGTGCCATAAGTCATCACTGGTAACACACATTGGTCGAAGACTCTTGTCTTGAGGCACTGAGGTATTTTTGAAGAGAAGACTTCGCGAAGTTTCCGGAACGCTGCCCAGCCGAGTTGGATTCGACGATTGACCTCTTTCTAGAAGTTGGACCTGCCTAGTTTGACTGTCTGTCCCAGGTAGATATACTCGTCAACAACTTCGAGAACTGAGTTCCCAACTGATATTGGGGTAGGTACAACATGGGCATTAGACATAATTTTCGTCTTGTCCATGTTCATCTTAAGACCTACCCGTTGGGAAACTCGATGGAGGCCTTCGAGCATTGTACTGAGGTCTTCCATGGATTCTGCCATGACTACAATATCGTCGGCAAATCGAAGGTGAGTGATGTATTCGCCGTTAATATTGATGCCAAGTCCTTGCCATTCCAGAAGCTTGAAGGCGTCTTCCAATGTAGCGGTGAACAGTTTCGGAGATATAACGTCTCCCTGTCTCACGCCTCTTTGCAATGGAATTGCCTTCGAACTCTGCTCCTGTACTCGGACTGACATGTAGGCGTTTTTGTTCAAACACTTCAGCACTTCAATATACCGATAGTCAATACGGCACCGCTGGAGAGACTCAAGCACTGCCCACGTCTCGTTCGAATCAAAGGCTTTCTCATAGTCCACAAACGCTAGACAAAGAGGCAAGTTATACTCTTCGGTCTTCTGTATAACTTGCCGTAGCGTGTGGATGTGGTCTATGGTACTATAGCCTTTTCGGAAACCGGCTTGTTCCGGAGGCTGGAATTCATCAAACCTGCGACTGAGACGGTTCGTTATGACCTTCGAAAACAGCTTATAAACATGGCTCAAAAGCGAGATGGGTCTGTAATTTTTAAGTAAAGTGTTGTCACCTTTCTTGAAGAACAGCACCACCACGCTTTTGTTCCATGCTTCTGGCGTTGAACCTTCGAGTAAGACGGTATTAAAGAGCTTCTGAAGGACTTTAAGTACCGGTGTTCCACCCGCTTTCAGAAGCTCAGATGTGATACCGTCGTCACCAGGCGCCTTGTTGTTCTTAAGCTGTTTGAGAGCCATTCTAATCTCGTACAGGCTGATGTCCGGGATGTCTTCGGTATAGTGTCGGACTAACTTTGCTCTGGTGTCTTGAGCTGCTTCAGTAACGGGTTTGCGCGTCGAGGTATATAACTGTCGATAGAAGCTCTCAATCTCTCTCAGAATCTCAGGCTTGGATGAAACGATACTGCCATTTTCGGTCTTCAGTTTTGTCATTTGGCTTTGCCCAATAGACGAATCCTTTGCAAACACTTTAGAGCCCTGGTTCCGCTCAAATGCTGCCGTAATACGCGCAGTATTATAAGCACGCAAGTCGTGTCGCATGGACTTCCAAATTCGTCTATTGAGTTTACCGTAGTCCGACATATCAACTGCAGACTGCAGTCTCATTTCGCTCCGTTCTGCCATTAGTTTCAGTTTGTTTTGAGAGTTTTTGAGCTTTCCTGCGGCGTTTGGTCTCACAGAATTCGGACCCAACCGCTTGGACAGTTTCCACCAACCCGTTGTTCAACTCATCCACTGTGTCGCATTCAGCTAAGCACTGAAAACAGTTTTGAAGTTCAAGTTGAAACTTTTCGGGGTTTTGGATTTGGGCACGATTTGGACGGAGCGTAGACTTCACCAGACGTGACCTCTCAAGCTTGACATTGATATTCAATGCGCCTCTTACGATGCGGTGATCGCTGCCGGTTTTTACCTTGCTGATCACAGAGACGTCATTGAATATGCGCTTATTGGTCGTCATGATGAAGTCTATCTCGTTCGTAGTGGAACCGTCGGGACTCATCCACGTCCACTTCCTGGATGGCCGCTTCATGTAGAAGGAGTTCATCATAAAGAGTCCCTCCTTCTCCATGAAGTCAGCCAGCCTCTGTCCCCTCGAGTTCCGCTGCCCGTATCCAAACATCATGGGGCCCCCATGACAATTAACATTAAACCAAGGCCCCCAGTTCCCGGCAGCTCTGCTATCCGTGGCTACAGTAGCGGCCATTGTAACGGTGGAGCAGGGGGTGCGAAAAATCTCCGGCAGAGATCCGGCTACCAATCCCAAAAACGACCCCTGGCCCTGGCAACATACAATACACGCACGCTCAGGACCGACGAAAAGATGGTCGAATTGGAGGAAGAGATGCTCAAGTTACGCTGGGATGTCATGGGATTATCTGAAGTCCGAAGACAGGGACAGGACACGATAATTCTAAATTCCGGCAACTTGTTCTTCCACCGGGAGGGAGACCAACAATCCCAGGGCGGTGTCGGGTTCCTCGTCCGCAAGTCTCTCGTTAACAACGTAGTGAAAGTCGATAGTGTGTCGGCTAGGGTAGCGTTCCTTATACTCAGAATAACCAAACGGTATTTGCTGAAGGTTATACAGGTATACGCACCGACCTCGGCACACTCGGACAATGAAGTAGAAAGTATGTACGAGGATATATCCAGGGCCATGCATACTTCTGAAACCTACTTCACTGTTGTAATGGGAGACTTCAACGCAAAGCTAGGCACAAGGAAACGTGATGTGTTGAGAGTAGGGCCATTTGGATACGGGCAGCGGAACTCGAGGGGACAGAGGCTGGCTGACTTCATGGAGAAGGAGGGACTCTTTATGATGAACTCCTTCTACATGAAGCGGCCATCCAGGAAGTGGACGTGGATGAGTCCCGACGGTTCCACTACGAACGAGATAGACTTCATCATGACGACCAATAAGCGCATATTCAATGACGTCTCTGTGATCAGCAAGGTAAAAACCGGCAGCGATCACCGCATCGTAAGAGGCGCATTGAATATCAATGTCAAGCTTGAGAGGTCACGTCTGGTGAAGTCTACGCTCCGTCCAAATCGTGCCCAAATCCAAAACCCCGAAAAGTTTCAACTTGAACTTCAAAACTGTTTTCAGTGCTTAGCTGAATGCGACACAGTGGATGAGTTGAACAACGGGTTGGTGGAAACTGTCCAAGCGGTTGGGTCCGAATTCTGTGAGACCAAACGCCGCAGGAAAGCTCAAAAACTCTCAAAACAAACTGAAACTAATGGCAGAACGGAGCGAAATGAGACTGCAGTCTGCAGTTGATATGTCGGACTACGGTAAACTCAATAGACGAATTTGGAAGTCCATGCGACACGACTTGCGTGCTTATAATACTGCGCGTATTACGGCAGCATTTGAGCGGAACCAGGGCTCTAAAGTGTTTGCAAAGGATTCGTCTATTGGGCAAAGCCAAATGACAAAACTGAAGACCGAAAATGGCAGTATCGTTTCATCCAAGCCTGAGATTCTGAGAGAGATTGAGAGCTTCTATCGACAGTTATATACCTCGACGCGCAAACCCGTTACTGAAGCAGCTCAAGACACCAGAGCAAAGTTAGTCCGACACTATACCGAAGACATCCCGGACATCAGCCTGTACGAGATTAGAATGGCTCTCAAACAGCTTAAGAACAACAAGGCGCCTGGTGACGACGGTATCACATCTGAGCTTCTGAAAGCGGGTGGAACACCGGTACTTAAAGTCCTTCAGAAGCTCTTTAATACCGTCTTACTCGAAGGTTCAACGCCAGAAGCATGGAACAAAAGCGTGGTGGTGCTGTTCTTCAAGAAAGGTGACAACACTTTACTTAAAAATTACAGACCCATCTCGCTTTTGAGCCATGTTTATAAGCTGTTTTCGAAGGTCATAACGAACCGTCTCAGTCGCAGGTTTGATGAATTCCAGCCTCCGGAACAAGCCGGTTTCCGAAAAGGCTATAGTACCATAGACCACATCCACACGCTACGGCAAGTTATACAGAAGACCGAAGAGTATAACTTGCCTCTTTGTCTAGCGTTTGTGGACTATGAGAAAGCCTTTGATTCGAACGAGACGTGGGCAGTGCTTGAGTCTCTCCAGCGGTGCCGTATTGACTATCGGTATATTGAAGTGCTGAAGTGTTTGAACAAAAACGCCTACATGTCAGTCCGAGTACAGGAGCAGAGTTCGAAGGCAATTCCATTGCAAAGAGGCGTGAGACAGGGAGACGTTATATCTCCGAAACTGTTCACCGCTACATTGGAAGACGCCTTCAAGCTTCTGGAATGGCAAGGACTTGGCATCAATATTAACGGCGAATACATCACTCACCTTCGATTTGCCGACGATATTGTAGTCATGGCAGAATCCATGGAAGACCTCAGTACAATGCTCGAAGGCCTCCATCGAGTTTCCCAACGGGTAGGTCTTAAGATGAACATGGACAAGACGAAAATTATGTCTAATGCCCATGTTGTACCTACCCCAATATCAGTTGGGAACTCAGTTCTCGAAGTTGTTGACGAGTATATCTACCTGGGACAGACAGTCAAACTAGGCAGGTCCAACTTCTAGAAAGAGGTCAATCGTCGAATCCAACTCGGCTGGGCAGCGTTCCGGAAACTTCGCGAAGTCTTCTCTTCAAAAATACCTCAGTGCCTCAAGACAAGAGTCTTCGACCAATGTGTGTTACCAGTGATGACTTATGGCACTGAAACGTGGTCTCTTACTATGGGCCTCATAGATAAGCTCAAAGTCGCACAACGAGCTATGGAGAGGGCTATGCTCGGGGTTTCTCTACGTGATCGAATCAGAAATGAGGAGATCCGTAGAAGAACGAAAGTCACCGACATAGCTCAGAAGATTAGCCAGTTGAAGTGGCAGTGGGCAGGGCACATAGCACGCAGAACAGATGGCCGATGGGGCCGAAAGGTTCTGGAGTGGAGACCACGTACCGGCAAGCGCAGCGTAGGTCGTCCACCGACACGGTGGACAGACGACCTGAGAAAGGTCGCAGGACGACGTTGGATGCAGGCCGCTTCCAACCGGTCCTTTTGGAAAATCATGGGGGAGGCCTATGTTCAGCAGTGGACGTCCTACGGCTGAGATGATGATGATCGCTCTTGAGCCACGTGTACAAGCTGTTTTCGAGAGTCATCACGAACCGTCTCGCACGCAGGTTTGATGAGTTCCAGCCTCCCGAACAAGCCGGTTTCCGAAGAGGCTTTAGCACCATAGACCATATTCATACACTACGGCAGATTGTACAGGAGACCGAAGAGTATAATCAGCCACTGTGTATAGCGTTTGTGGATTACGAGAAAGCCTTCGATTCTATCGAGAAGTGGGCCATACTACAGTCCTTGCAGCGATGCCAAATTGACTATAGGTATATCGAAGCGTTGAAGTGTTTATACAGCAAGGCCACTATGTCAGTCCGATTACAGGACTAGAGTACGGAACAAATTCCATTGCAGAGAGGTGTGAGACAGGGAGACGTCATCTCTCCGAAACTGTTCACTAACGCATTGGAGGATGTTTTCAAACTTTTGGACTGGAAAGGATGTGGCATCAACATTAATGGCGAATACATCACTAACCTTCGTTTTGCCGATGATATAGTTATAATGGCGGAGTCGCTCGAGGATATCGGCACCATGCTCAACGACCTCAGTAGAGTTTCCCAACAGGTTGGTCTTAAGATGAACATGGATAAGACGAAAATCATGTCCAATGTCCATGTTCCACCTATACCGGTAATTGTTGGAAACGATACACTCGAAGTTGTAGATGAGTACGTCTACCTGGGACAGACTGTCCAATTAGGTAGGTCCAACTTCGACAAGGAGGTCGCACGAAGAATCCAGCTCGGATGGGCAGCGTTTGGGAAGCTTCGATCCATCTTTTCGTCCCCAATACCTCAGAGCCTGAAAACCAAGGTTTTCAACCAGTGTGTGTTGCCAGTGATGACTTATGGCACTGAGACGTGGTCCTTTACTGTGGGCCTCATTAACAAACTTGAAGTCGCTCAACGAGCAATGGAGAGGGCTATGCTTGGGGTTTCCCTACGCGATAAGATCCGAAATGAGGAGATCCGTAGGAGAACTAAGGTCACCGACATAGCTCTCAAAATTAGCAAGTTGAAGTGGCAATGGACAGGCCACATCGCTCGCAGAACTGATAACCGATGGGGAAGAAAGGTTCTCGAGTGGCGACCACGCACCGGAAGGCGTAGTGTAGGCCGGCCCCCCGCTAGGTGGACCGACGACCTCATAAAAACCGCGGGGAATCGCTGGATGCAGGAAGCGAGTAGCCGGTCCAAGTGGCGTTCTATGGGGGAGGCATATGTTCAGCAGTGGACGTCTTCCGGCTGATAATGATGACCCGGAGTCATTTATTCACGTTAATTTAAATACTAAATTTGGTCCCCGGATGGAGCGAATTAGGGGACATCCTAGGTGATAGAACTCTTCTGTGTCTGCTTGAGTGGGTA